>OX940805.1:28940620-28983120 GCA_954870605.1 Acer campestre
CAGTTAGCCTACCAGACGTATTTTTTCCGTTTTTATTTTTAAAATACAGATTTCAGTATATGTTACCAGACGTGTTTTCGAATTTCGAAATTAAAACAAAAAACACTATTTTCATTTTCATTTTTCTTTTTGAAAAACGAAAACCGCTGGACGGCCCTAAAATTCTAACTCATACAAATAAGCCGGCCCAAGAACATCACATGGCGCCAAATCTGCGGACCTGATCACTTGGACTCAATAGTTTGCAAGTGAAATCAACGGTCGTAAACAATTCTCAAGATACACTCGCTTGAAATTCAACGACAGTTCTGGTTGGTTGGTTCGTCTTCAGCGTCTGAATTTGTAAGAGGTAATTATCATTTCGATTTGTTTGGTTAATTGGTTGTTGAGCGAACAAAAAACAGATGGAACTAACAAAATCACTTATTTTAATTACACTTATAATCTCAATTCATGAGTTGTTGATCTCTAGCTCATTTTAGTGGATGTTTGTTCAACTATAGTTAGGGTTTTTAAAGCTCAATCATCACTGAAATTGATTTTTTTTTTTGCAATCACAGTCTAGTTATCGGTAAATTCTTCAACTTAATCGGAGATGGCAGACGAAGATACCAATGTAGGTCAGAAGAAGAAAGCTCCTTCTGAGGATGATAAGAGGTAGTTATGTTATTTTTTGTTTTTTATTTTCTTTTGCTGTGAAAATGTTTGTTCTGTTGATTAACTGAAGTAAAAACTTGATGTGTTTTTGATAAAATAGGAGACAGAAAATTGTGCCTGGGAGTTTGATGAAAGCTGTGATGAGGCCAGGAGGGGGTGATTCGACGCCGTCTGATGGTGATCAGGTAACTGTTTTTGTTTACATTGCTTTGATTATGCATATTTCCATATCACATTCTCGTTTCTTTGGTAAAAAAAAAAAATCAGACTTTGTTATCAGAGGAATAAAGTTGAAGAAGAAGCTTAGTTTTGTATTGTATTGTGTTTTACAGGTCATTTATCATTGCACGGTTCGTACATTAGATGGGGTTATTGTTGAGTCAACGAGAACAGAAAATGGAGGTGATTACTATGGAATTCATAATCCTGCTTTTAGCTGAATTTATTTGATCTTTTTAAATGTATATATCTGGTATAAATTTACTAAAGTTGTAGAGGAAATTTTGTTTATTTGGCCTACCAGATGATAGTGACAATGCCTTGAAAAGAAATCCTAGAAGAAAAACACTTTTATGTTAAATTTTCCTTTTGGAATGTGGTTATTAGATTGAATGGATGCTTTCTTTTCACAACAGGCAAGGGTATCCCTATAAGGCAAGTTTTGGGCAAAAGCAAGTTGATAGTGGGGTTGCTCGAAGGAATTCCCACAATGTTGAAGGGTGAAGTGTCAATGGTATTGTCCTTTTAGTTTCCCAGACTCGGTGTTCTGTGAGCGTGTGTTTCAATATTTTATGTGTTTGTGTATGTGTTGACAAAGGGGAACAAAATATTGAAAGGAGAGGTAAATTAACTAGAAGAGACACATATTTATGACCACCAAATAAAGTTCACTTATACGGTGAATACATTGTCTAGTTTTGTAAGACATAAATTGACTATCTTTAGCTAGCACCGGTATTATATCATCAAGAACTTTTTTGGCCACCAAGCTGTGGATAGAGAAACATTGTCTATACTTGTTGTTAGTGGTAGAATTATACTGTGTTATTTTGTTTCACTACTAAATGCAATCTTGTTTCTGTCTGGTTGGTTTCAGTTTAAGATGAAATCTGAAATGCACTATGGCGAGGATGATTGTCCAGTTATCGCTCCCCATAACTTTCCAAAGGAAGAAGAACTTCATTTTGAGATTGAGATGATAGATTTTTCTAAAGCCAAGGCAAGAATAGCATACTTGATATCTCCATATACTTTCTCTTATATAAGTTTTGCATGATAAGGTTGACCCATGATGATTCTATTCCTTGGGATTTATTCATGATCTTTAGATGTATGAAGGGCTGGTGATTGTTGCACACAATTACGAGATTTATACTTGTGGATTCCATATTATTTTCTATTTTTACTATATGGTAGTTTGCTTAAAAAGGTATGGGATTAGCATTAGTTATCTTTAATAAGTTTAGTTTCAAACTCTTTTTAGTTCTAATGCTAAGTTTTACTTGTGTCGGTTTCAGGTCGTCACTGATGATCTGGGGGTTCTGAAGAAGGTATATAAATTATACAATTTGTTGAATGATTTATTATTTAGGTTGGAATATAGTTGTTATTGTAAAAGGTTGTACGTGGCTTATAATTCATGCAATTTAAAGTGCTTTCTGTTGTGAAAATTCCGATTAGTCCACCAATGTTGAATTCATGATATAATTCTGCTCTGCTGTTTGCTGGCAGTTAAGGTGTATTTCTTTGTAATGTTATTATCTGGCCGTTAATTAAAATCTAACTGGTAATCTGGCGTTATGTTAATCAGAAAGCAGGGAAGCATGCCACATGCTTTTCTCTTCAAAGGCATTGAAAACAGTATATTGAACTCTTTTGTTATGTTGTAGAGTTGATGTGATATAGCTATTCAATATGATCCAAACATGCTCTTTTACCTTAGTTTTCTGTATACAATCCCTGCAAGTGAAGAAGTAATGGGATATTTGAAAGCATTCTCTGTAGATGATACATATTCAGTGAAAAGTGAAAAAAGAAAAAAGTCTGAGAATCAAGAAACAAATATTTGATGAAAAGACAGGTTTTAACCAAATGCAAAGCGAGAAATGATCCCAGCAAGTTAATTTCTTAATATATGGATAGTGGTGTTGTAATCATCCTGAGTGTTTCTTAGATCTAAAAAAATATATAACAATATTCTTCCGTTTGTTTGGACAGGTGATAAATGAAGGTCAGGGTTGGGAAACACCAAGGCAACCTTATGAAGTTAAAGTTTGGTAGGAATTTTTTCTTGGTCATTTATACTTGTTTTTTTTTTTCTTTCTTTCTTTCAAAAAATAAAAATAAAATTGTTCTTTTGTGTTTGGAAGTGGAAGCTAGAAGTTTTTGTGAGATATGTATGTTTATTCTCAGGATTTCTGCAAAGACAGGTGATGGAAAATTGATTCTGTCTCACACAGAAGGAGAACCATATTTCTTTACTTTTGGAAAATCGGAGGTTGGTTATGCATTTCTCACTTGTTTTTCTTCTTCTTCTTCTCTCTCTCTCTCTCTCTCTCTATGTTCTGTCATGCTGTAGTAAGTTATTAAGCTTAAATTTATTTTTAATAGATGGGAATTAAGTTAGATTGGTCATTGGTGTTTAAATAAACAGTGTAGCTTGAGCAATTAATAACCTTTTGCTGTAATCATGACTTATGCTCTGCTCAGTGTGGTGAATTGGTGCTTGTTGGTAAATTAGGTTCCAAAAGGTCTAGAGATGGGAATAGGAACAATGACGCGGGAAGAGAAGGCGGTAATATACGTTAAAAGTCAGTATTTAACTCAATCTCGTCTCCTGCCGGTGATAGAAGGTTATGAGGAAGTCCATTTTGAAGTGGAGCTTGTCCATTTGATACAGGTACCCTAACTTCTCCCACACTGAAAATAATAGTTTTCTGTTTGTGTATTTATACCCTACCCTACACTGATAACTAAATTTACTACTTGAGTTTATATATCTATACTAACCAAATTTTGAGGTGAAGTTTCTTGGTAGGTGAGGATTTCAATTGGGTCCATATGGTTATTTTGACATAAATTTAATTTACAGAGAACTCATGATGCACATGTTAATATATAATGTAATAGTTTCGGTTGAAGTCATGATGCATGGTTTCAACTGTCTATCCTCTTTCGTTTTATCCTACTTAATTAATGCCTCATCCTATGCCATCAAGTGACAAGTTTTATGTAGTTTAATCCAGTTTTGTTCTCTCCTTAGACATTGGACCAGCAGAGGCCAAACTTACAGTTGCCCCGTTGGTCAGTTATGGTTAGACTAGATACTTGCTTGGTGTTACAACACATATGGCTCAACAGATTGACCTTGACGATGAATGAACACAAATGACACTTATGTTTGTTTTGTTAGAGGCAAATAATAAATTGTCTGCAATATCAACAGCTGTGCACCATTATTGAAAGTAAACAGAAAATTAAGAAGGTTTTTTTATTGGTGCCTTGGGTCTTGGAGAGGAGTATTGGCTTTCTCTTTTCTCTATCTATTAATCATATTACTCGTAACTTTTAGCAAGTGTGTTTGCCTAGTTGGCAAGAATTTGAGCTGACTCTTGATTTTAAATTTTTAGGTACGAGACATGCTTGGAGATGGACGCCTAATAAAACGGCGACTTCGTGATGGCAAAGGTGCATTTCATTATATTATCTATTAATCAGCAAAAAATAGTTATATTTAGTTTTCAATTTGTTATTTACCTCAGTTTTAATCATTCCATAGTCCATACTTTGATATACTGAAGGAAGGAATATTAACCCAGTGGAAGAACTTAATACTAAATTTTAACTTCAAGATATAATTTACTCTGAATTCTACGCAGCTTTCTATTGTCACAATCACTTCCTATGACAGCTTGTACTGTTACTTTACTATTTTTTTCTTATATTTTTTTCTTCTACCGATACTCCACACTTTGTAGAATTCTGCCTTTGTTAGCATTTCTGTTTTTCAAATGCCTATATTTCTATATGCATGAATACATGTTGCTAATATGTGTATTTGCTTATTGTTATACATGACGCTCATGGTTTCTTTACTTTTTGAAAATAGGTGAGTTTCCTATGGATTGCCCACTTCATGACAGCCTACTTCGTGTCCATTACAAGGGCATGCTTCTTAATGAAGAAAAGAGGGTATTCTACGATACTCGGGTTGATAACAATGGTCAGCCTTTGGAGTTTGGTTCTGGAGAAGGGATGGTGAGTTTACCCGTTTAAATGGGGAAAGATCTGGGAGAAACTTGATTATTTGAATTTTATCTTTTGAATCCGTTGGGATCATAACAAAATTGACATTTCATTACTAACGGCACATGCTTAAGATGAAACTTTGATTGAGATTGTTATTCATTTTGTTGCACTTATAATTTAACAGGACTTGTACTTTGATAGGTGCCAGAGGGATTTGAAATGTGTGTACGCTTGATGCTGCCTGGAGAGTTAGCTCTTGTCACATGCCCTCCTGATTATGCATACGACAAATTCCCGAGGTCATAAGTTTAAATCTCGTTTAATCTCTTTTATTGGATTTTCTAGTTATGAGATTATTATTTTTGTTACTGTTACTTCCCCACTGTTCTTCCTCAAAACATGTTCCTGATTTTTTTCTTTTTTATTCCCATATGATTAGGCCAGCTAATGTTCCAGAAGGTGCTCATATCCAATGGGAGATTGAACTTCTTGGCTTTGAGATGCCAAGGGTAATAAGTTGTATCTTTCTGGAAATATTCTGGTTTAAAACACCTATATATGGCAAGTTCCAATATTTTTTGACACATGATTTAAATGCTTTTGTCAGGATTGGACTGGTCTAAACTTTGAGAGTATAATGGACGAAGCAGAGCAAATTAGAGTCACGGTATGTATTGTAGGATTCTTTAAAATTCTGCTTCATTTGGCCTCCAAGAATCCATTGGATGTTATATGATGTTCTCATATTGCTTGGCATATCTATTTATCCATGCACGTGTGTAATAAGTTTAATTTTACCAAGAAGTTTCAACAGTGCAATTCATTGGCTTATATCTAGTTTGTTTGTACTTCCTAGTATTATATTCAATTATATATACTAAGGTTGGCGGTCACAACATTTGATATTGTAAACTTGAATCCTTGATGCTGTCATTTTATCTTCAGGGTAACAGGCTCTTCAAAGAAGGAAAGTTTGAACTGGCAAAAGCAAAATATGAGAAGGTACATTTATTTTCTCCTAAATTCACCTCAAGTTTTGAATGCTTTTTGAGTGTTAAACATTCAGTTCAAAGGCTATGTTCAACATCATTTTATAGATTTACAGTTGCAGCTACGTCAACCAGTTCTTTCTGTCGAAGCCATAAGCTGCATTGCTGTAAAAAACCATTACATGTCTGTTACCATTGATTTTAGTTAGCCAGTAATTACGTCGTTCAGTTAGTTCTGGTCTTCAACCAAGTTTGTATCTGTTTTTCCTTGAAGAAATAAGACATGAGTTGTAGGTGTTTTACTACAGTTGTACTGGCTTATGTTGATTATAATAGTTAATGTTATCCAAAAAATTATTTTTGGCTGTTAACGGTTAATATTATCAGGTACTGTATGTCTAGGTATTTTAGTGTTGTCAAAACTGCTATCTTGATATTTTGACCTGTGCAGGATTTATGAATTAGCTTCCTTTAGAATTTCTTCAAATCCGTGTCTATGAAATCAGGAAAAATATCTTAGTTCTGATACATATAAAATGCACCCATTACCTATCAAGTTTTCATCTAATATCATGGAGATTGCTACAGGTTCTTCGAGAATTTAATCACGTTAACCCTCAAGATGATGAGGAGGGGAAAGTGTTTTTAGAAAAAAGGGTAAGCATTAGCTTTTTTGGCTGTTCTTTTACTTTCTTTCTGCTGCAGTGACTGGATGGAACAGTTCCAGATTCATTTTTATTTTTTATTTTTTTTACGTTCATCTATTTTGGAGTGAACAATTTTACTTCTCTTCCTTGAGCGATCAAATTTTTATGCTCGTAAATTTTCTAATCTGGGATTGTTTTCTTTTGCCTTTTGGATGTATGAAGAATTTGTTACATCTGAATGTAGCTGCTTGCCTCCTCAAATTGGGAGAATGTAGAAAGTCTATCGAGGCATGCAATAAGGTATGTTCTCTTTAAGCTTTCAAAAGTTAAGCTGTCTCGTTTTGTTCTCTCTTGACTTGAAAAATTGATTCATGATTTGAGGTTATTATATTTGGATCTCTAATGTACGCTTCCGGTGTAATGTTGCAGGTTTTAGATGCAAACCCAGCTCATGTGAAGGGTCTGTATCGCCGTGGAATGGCCTACATGGCTTTGGGAGAATTTGAAGAAGCCAGGAATGATTTCAATGCGGTAATTAATTATCATGACTTTTTGTGATTGAGCCTTGGAATCCCAGACATCCATTTCTAAAATCTCTACTGGTTGCTATTAGATGATCAAAGTTGACAAGTCATCTGAACCCGATGCAAATGCAGCTCTTTCAAAACTGAAGCGGGCGGAACAGGTATGTTAGAAGTTAAACAATGACATTTTTTCGATGTTGAACATCAACTCACGGAGAGAATGTGTTTGAACCACTCTACATTCCTTGTATTTGATGAGCAGGAATTCGATAGGAAGGCTCGGAAACAATTCAAAGGGCTGTTCGACAAGAAGCCAGGAGAAATTGCTGATGCTGGAGCGGAGGAAATTAAGGACGAAGATCAAGCAACTCTCGAAAACGAGAAGAATGATAGCCAAGACGAGGAGGAGGAGGAATCGGACGGGGACGAGACTCGGGAATTTCTTGAACCTGCAGCAGCTGGTGCACCTCGAAGGGGCTTGCTGTACCGCTTGTGGCCTACAGGCGGACGAATATTTTCTGCTCTTGGACTTGAAAGATGTACCATTTTGTGAACATAAAAATATCATAGATGGAAATCCAACAGTTTAGGTCCGATTTTAGTCACTTACAGGAGGAAGAGGTGCGTTTTTATTAACTAAATTGGCTGAGGAAGATAAATTATAAAGAAATAAAGGATGATAGAATAAGAGTCGTTTACATTCCTCTTTAAAGGTGCAATTTACTGGCTGATGAATCATCATAGGTGAGAAAATCTTGTGGGGGATGGTTTCACTGTCAATTGGTAAGACTGTCCAATGAGGTTTCGCCATTTATCTTGGAAACATAAAAATACATTATAAAACTCTAATTTGGTGCAATCTCATTAGACGGTCTCAAAAAGACCGTCCCAAGTAAGATTGTCCCATGTAAGATTTTCTCCATCAACGTATCACATATTGAGTAAGTTAATAAAAATATTTCTACTTTTATAATTTGTATTGATGTATAAAAAAAAAAAAAAAGATTTTTTTTTATTTTAATATTTTATGAATTTCAGGGATCTTAAACATATGTTCAAGAAACTTAAAATAAGCAGCCAGTATTTATATTCACAGATCACTATGCAAACTGCAGATAGTTAATTCTTAGTTTTAATAACATTCGATCTAATCTAAACTTCATTGTAATATTAAAAAATTGTTTAAATAAAAAAAATTCGGACGGCAAAACATTCACAAGTGTCCTAGATGTAAATTGTAGAGATGATAATAATTACATTACTTATTGATAATCATGAGATGGTGATATGCTCCTCTTTCACACCTACATATTTTTGGATTTGAGTTGTATCGCTCTTCCCAAATTCGGAATTAATTACCCCATCTCTCATTTCAAGTTTTTTTTTTTTTTCTCAGAATTATTATATAACTCAAGAAATTAATGAAGAATTTTTTTTTTGTTTTCCTTTGTTTAATAGAACAATTTTGATAATAGCATAACTCACAAATGGATTCATTTACAATATCGCTGATTAGTAGAAGTGTAGCATGTTTCAGTTCTATATATTAAAAGAACAGATATCATCGAAAGAAATAGCTAGTTCTTGAACAAGTTCAAGAAATTAAAATTAAATTACCTGGGAATTTATAACACCACAAGAGAAAATTAAGAAAGGGAGAACATTGATTAATCAGTAGCTAATAAAATTAACATTTTGGTAATCAAACTTTAGAGTTGTTGACTCCTATAGTAGAAGACATAGGATTACCAGCACGGTTGGCCACAGCAAGAGCACGAGCCTTGACTAGGAAGAAACCAGCGGCGTGGCCGGCGACAGCGACTATGAAGACACCAAGATTGTAGGACATGACAGAGAGCATGACCAAGTAAGCCAAACCCATCCGAAGAGCATAAATACAAGTCTGAAAAAACACAGCAAGCATCAAGTTGCTCCTGGCTGTGGATCCTCTAACAAGCTTTGGAGAGACCGATAAGACCTCCACAGCCAAACCCAACAAGAAAATGAAAAAGAGAGCTAGTATGTACATGCCCAGACTCTTTCCAGGCCAACCTGAGAAGAAAATTGTAACATCTTTGCCCCAGTAGAAGCTCATTTGCATCATCATCATCATGTCTGGTGATGATGTATTCATGCCTCCACCTGACATGGATCCAGGAGTCATATTGGGCATGCCACCATTACCATCATGAGACATTTTTCTTCTTCTTTGTTGAGAGAGAGAGAGAGAGAGGATTTTGGTGACTAAATCGATATTATTGGGGGTTGATCTCTGTATTGTTGTTTTTTTCTTTCTTGGGTGTATCTAATTTAAAATAAAAGAAGAGGATCGAGGAGCTAATTAGGACAAAACATGGAGGTTTGATGACGAGGAGTGAGAGAGATTGAATACATATGACCATTGACAACTTTGATTTCTTCATTTATTTTTTTCCAATGTCCTTTTGTTTGCTTTCATGTTATTTTACCAGGTTTCTGATTGTATATTATACCAAATATGGATATCGTGTAAATTCGTATTTATTTCTATTGGAAAGATCTCTGTCATTGATGAGATAATGTTGGTCCGGTGATAAATTTCTCACACTTCTATCACGAGGTTACGGGTTCGAGTCCTCTCCCTTTTCAAAAAACCCTTGAATACAATAATAAATTAAATTAAAAAATAACAAACAAAAACAAAATTTAACATAACATGTTTAGAAATTAATATTAGTCCTGGGTTTTTTCCTTTAAATAATAATAATAATAATAATAATAAATACAAAAAATAAGTCTTATAATATGTAAATTAATTAATAAGCGGACAACAAATGAAATTGAGGTCTTGTAAATTGTAATATGATTGCATGAAGCTGCCTACGAATATTATTAATGTAACTACAATAATTAACACTCCCTTAGAGTGAGATAAATTCATCCATTGACGGACGTTATTGTTTGATGGAGATGTAAAATTTGTCCATTACGTTGTGTTCAATGACCTGATCTCTAGGCTATCTATTTATTAATAAATATGAACAAATGAAGAACCAATTGATAGATTTGGTACTGATTTTGAATTCTATTTATTTAAATTCATCATTTAATTGGCTCAATCTATAGTTTAATTCCAGTGTGCAAAGGAAGATCATGACCTCGTGAGTTTTTAAAATTCAAAACTGGCATTTTCCCCGTGGATCATGGCATAGTGTTATTATGACTAAGACTATCTCCAACCAAAAAGCAAATCTTCAATTCTCTCCAACTCAACGGTAAAACAATGCGTAAATTTGAAGAGATCTACAATGGTGTATGGCGTAGCACCGTAGAGATGAAGTAAATTTAAAGCAAATCTCAATCTATAATTTAATGTTGTCATATAAAAACTATTTAAACAAGCTGCATTAATTAATCACAGAAACTATGGTTCTAATTATTCAATCGTACAAGTACAATAATAATCCACCTGACAATGACAAAACGATGAGTCCCAATAGTGCTTCCAATGAAAAATCCCAAGGCATAGCCTGCAATAGCTGCAAGAGAAAACATAACTGGGAAGGCAATGGCAAATAAACTGAGCAAGAAAATGAAGCACAGCAGAGTTGCCTTCTCAATTGCCTCATTAATCAGCGAGTTATCTGCTTCCGTTGGCGTTGGTGCGCCAGTAACTAGCCCGGTAAAGAGTGCAAACAAGAAGACAGTCAAAAGAATCAAATAGTAAAGAAGGCTGTGAAGATCTGGCGGCCAACAGCCTCGGAAGAAATCAAGCATGATCACTTGGTAGGGAATTGCTGGCAAGTTGGCTTGTACCCAACTGAAGCTAGAATGCGTTACGTTAATATCTTGGTGGTGTGGCACCTGAGTAAAATTGGTGGTGTTAGAACAGTTTGGAGATGTGAATTCTAGCAGAACATTAATTAGAGCCATTTTCTTCAAACCGGGAAGATTGATCAAATTCAATGGTGAATATATATATATATATATAATAGTTTTTTTGTTTTACAATCACACCCTTTTGATGTTTGATTGAAATCAAGCGTGGCATGCATTTATTTCATCCATTTGATGCGTTACACACAATTTTCCTGTTTTGGGAAACAATAAGTGAAGACAGAGCAGAAAATAATGAAGTCTGTGACTGGTGACTGAGAAGGCAGATGATCGAAAATGGAAATTATGTGCCAACTTTTCCAACTTCTAATTCATTTTCACTTCCTTTCTATATACAAATTAGTTTTCACTTCCTTTCAATTTTCCTGTTTTGGGAAACAATAAGTGAAGACAGAGCAGAAAATAATGAAGTCTGTGACTGGTGACTGATAAGGCAGTTGATCGAAAATGGAAATTATGTGCCAACTTTTCCAACTTCTAATCCATTTTCACTCCCTTTCTATATACAAATTAGTTTTTGGTTTCTTCAAGAAATCGAACTTGAGTCATCAATCAATAATAATAATTCAATGTGCCTTACTATTACTGGAAAAAGAAGCCTTGAAATTGTGAAGCTGATCAAAATATGATTATGATTTATGAACACTACACTGGATAAGTGGATCTCTCATCTCTGTTCTTTTTTGATGTGTTTTTATTACAAAGTTTCATTGTATAAACAAAAGGTTCTTCAAATCCTTATTCTTCTATCTCAATCACGATAACAACAAACAGCAAACGTTATATGTATATAGAGAAAAACAGGTTCCAAAAGCTCAATCATCAATTCAACACTTAGCAGTAGTACGACCCGAAGCATTTTCCGACCCAGAAGTTTTCTTAAAAACCCGACTCCCAAACAACAAATAACCAAAAGCATGACCGAACACAGCAGCCAGAAAAATGCCGCCATTGAAGGACATGACAGCGAGCATGACCATATAAGACATCCCATAACGCACCCCGTGCACCGCCGTCTTGAAAAACCCAGCCGCCACGCTGTTAGCCCCCGGCTTCACGGCGTCGAAATTGCTCAGCCACTCGACGACCACCGCGAGTACGAAAACGAACATTATAGCGAGAGCGTACATGGCGGGGCTCGAACCGGGCCATCCATGGAACAGAACCTCGGCCTTGTGTCCCCAGAAGAACGTCAGGTGCATCAACGACCTCCGGTGCACGTGCGGCTGCCCCGTCACATTCCAGGCCTCCGTCGTTATAACCTCCGCCATCGTCATCAACTTATACTTCCGTCTTTGTTGTCTCTGTTTTTTGTGGCGAACAACAGTGTTTATAAAGAGTGAACATAAAATTTAAAAGAATTCGAATATTTTTTTTCACTTTTTTTTTGAGTGTATATTGTAAACTGATACGCGCTCTTTTTCGGCGAGAATAGATTACATTACAGGTTTCGTATCACTGAAATTTCGGTTCTTCGAAGTTCTATGTTGTACGTTAGTACATTTGTGGAGCTTTAAAAAAGGATATTATTATTTTTTCCCCTGTAGTTTAACCTATTAGTAACTTTGCCCCCTTAGTTTCAAAAATGGTTAGTCTTCCTCTTAAAAACCAAAGTATTCAAAGATTTACCCCCTGCCGTTAGGATTTCCATTAAATAGTAGTTTGACCATTAAACACCAATGATAAAGTACATTTTTGCCCTCAATAATAAGATTGGTTTTTTGTAATACCCCTTGAGATCATTATCAACTTCAAGAACCCAAAAAACCAACAATATTTTGAAATTTTAAAATTAAATCTAATAAAAACCATATTCTTCTTCTTTTTAAAACCACCAAACCAAAATCCAGGAACCTAAATCATCAACACCAAACCATCATTATCATCACCGAGAGCAAACCAAGAAACACCACACTAGACTTGGACCAGTATCATCAATTCATCACTACCAGACCCAGAATCGAGACCACCACCAAACCCTTATTCAGACCCCCATCATTGCCATTACTACAAGACCCAGAACTGAACCAGACCACCATCATCATTAAACTCAGAACTAAATCACACCACCACCACACCAAATAAAAAAAAAAAATTGGATTCAACCAAGCCTTCAAAATCCATTTTCTACTCGAATCCATCTCCACTGAACCAAAACCAATCGTCATTGCACCACCAACACACAAAACCTAATCGTCCTTGAGCCACCAACACTCAAAACCCATCCATGAAATCAAACCCAAAACCACCAACACCCAAATCAAACCCAGCCACAAGACCCACGACCCTAAATCGCCACAAAAACCAACCCTATCAATCCCGAATCTCCAACCACCACAACTTCCATGTCCAAAAGATCAAAAGAGTGAGAGATTTAGAGAGAGCGCTGTAAGAACCCAGGTTTACAGATTGCGCAGCGGAAGGGTTTTTAAAATTTTTTAAAGCAATCATCAAATAAACCTATTTGCACAGTAATAATCGAAAACAATTAAAAAGTGAAACGATTTCATACCTACGTAGGAGGCTCCTTCACTTTAATTCGATCTGCTCCCAGATTTGAACCACAAGATCTTCCTCGCTATGACCCGGGATTGATAACAGCGTGTGGGCGCGTCACGGTACTCAGGAACAAGGAGGATGAAAAGACACACGAAAAGCAACACTTTGCTATGTGTATAGAATGTGTCCACCAAACTTTTTAAAACAATATATATATATAATATATTAAGTTAGGCCGCACCTTTTTAGTTTCATGCAACACTTTGCAAAACCAAAACCTTTTCTTTTTTCACCTAACAAAAGACCTGATCAATTTTTAATCTTTTGTGTGTGTAAGTCAAATCTCATTCGGTTGTACCTCTCAATTAATTAATATATATCTCATATATATCTATTTAAAACAAAACCGAATCAATTTGAAAAAATCAAATATCTCAAATATCTCAAATCTTTTAAAAGATATTTAAACATTGATTTTTGAATTTAAACATTTTAAATTCAATTTCAAATATTTAATTTAATAAAATAAAATAATCATATTATCTTATTTTATTCAAAATCAAATATCAACTAACACCCTCCATTTAGTGATTAACAACATAATTGAATAATCTTATTATTTAATTTATTTAATCACCATTATTCATTAATTAAATAATCTCATTATTCAATTAATTCCCGAATAGATACGTGTCACTTTCGTAACACAATTAATTTGGACAATCCAATTAATTAACCGTGACCCTTGTTACCTAAATCGATCGGGCTAGCAAGGGGACCTAATAGACCCACAGTATTTTGAGCTCCAATAATCCTTAGAAATAAATAATTAAACTCTTTAATTAATATTTCATGATTATTAACTTCGGTGTTATTCCACTAAAAACCCGAAGTTGCACTCTCTCAACTGTAGACGTTTTTACACAAACTAACAATTCTTGGTGTCCATCGATATAGCTATTACATATGGTATAATCCTCCACAGGTAGTTCATAATTAGAGCTGGGTCATAATGTCCGTTATACCCCTATAATTATATCTTTCCATTAAGTACCATTGATTCTCTAATGAACAATAAATCCTACATTCCTTACGGAATTAGGAGAGCGCTCATATTGTTCAAGCCCCGAATCAACCCTTAAGGGAACTACTATCTACTTCTCACAAGAAGGAGTGGATTCCACTATTGTGTGCAGACCTTCCCAGCCACAAGCCAAAACGTGATTCCAACATACGAAGTTATTGACCGGGAATGCAACTCCGATCTCACCCATGGTATATCAAAAACCACGATCTAACCTGAAGGAATCGATAAGACACTCAGGATTAAGATCACCCATATATAGCCATCATTTGTTGATATATATGAATCTCATCTTTTAACGGATCTTGATGAGAGATTCATATAGATCATGGCCCAGTCCTATATGATCAAATCATATAAGGTGCCTCCATTCTCATATCTCCATATGAATGATCTAGGATAAGATCACCGTACATTACGGAATGGACCGCAACTGTAGATTGCCCACAAATAAAGTACCCATCTTTATTTGCTATCTACGGACTCTTTAGATTGCTCGTTTCAAACTGAATCCATCTGTATATGACATTCATATACTCAGTTTGAAATTACATCTGGCAATCTTGGATGTTAAGTACACATGTTATTATAAACGTATGAGACAATTTGAATAAATAAACTACTTCTTTTATTTTATGTTCAATTCACATTTACAAATTACAAGCTTTAGGGCAAAAACCCCAACAAGCGCACGATAGATTTATGGGGGGGGGGGGGGGAGAGAGAGAGAGAGAGAGAGAGAGAGAGAGATTCTGAATTCAGTTGAAAGAGAGATTTAGGGTTTGGTTTGGTAGCCGTGGTGGTGGTTTATGGTGTTGAGGTGTTTCCAGTAAGGATTTGAGAATAAAATGGATTTTGAAGGCTAGTTTTGGTGTAGAATCTAATTGAAGATGGAGCAGATCTGATGGTTATTTGAGATTTTTTTTTTTGGCGTGGAAATTATTTGTCAAAAAATAGCACAACACTTCTAGTCTCCATCTCTGGTGGAGCTTTTTATTTATTTATTTATTTATTATTTTTTTTTTAGAGATTTGGATTTCTAGATATTTTCTCTTCAAAATTGTATTAATTTTTTTTCTTCAAGATCTGGAAATCTATCCAGATCTATTCAAAGGTTTTAATCTTTTTTTTATTTTTTTTATTTTTTCCTTTTTGTTTTGTTCTTTTTCTTTTTTATTAGTAAATCATCTTTTAATCTCTACCATCCATCTCAGAGATGGACGGTGGAGATCCATTCAAGTTAAAATATATATTTTTGATTAAATTTTTATTTTTCAAACCCATTTATTCAAAATTAAATAGAAAATAAAAAGAGTTACAATATTGCCCTTGGTGTTTAATGGTCAAACCATTATTTAATGGAAATCCTAATGACAGGGGTGAATCTTCGAATACTTTGGTTTTCAAGGGGAAGACCAACCATTTTTAAAACTAAAGGGGGCAAAGTTACTAATAGGTCAAACTATAGGGGGGCAATAATAATATCCCTTTTTTAAATGATTAAACATTTGTTATGTTTTTAAGGTACAAGCTGGAGAAGCAGGAGGTTTTGTTTTGAAATGTACGCGCTACATTTTGGTGGGGAGACAAAATGTGCTATGATTCATTTTCAAGTAATCTCCTGAAGAAAGTGGAACAGAATATGTAGCTCCAAATATGGCCATTTTGTGGGCCCACACGACTGGTGTGATTGTCACGTACACATTTTTAAAAGTACAAATGTCACTATTTTGGGATGTCTAGTGTTTTACAAGATATTATTAAGGAAGTTTCGGCCTAAGCCCAATGCAGAGAGGCCTCATAAATTTGGACTTGTTTCAATTGAAAAGAGAGGACCTTTTAATGGCATTTTCAGGCAACTTGATATGCCACAAAACACGAATAGGCGTTTGAGGGGACTCGTATGCCAAATCTAGCTTTAATAGCATGTTAGTAACAATCGGATCAAACAGCTTAAGCTATAAGAAACGGCTCAACAATAGTATTTAAATGTTTAGGGAAATTATTATTCTTCCTTTTGTAGTTTGCCGTATTCTCTAGTCTCCGTCCTCTAGTTTTAAAATTCTCCAATTTCTCCCCTCCCATGTACAAATACAACCATTCTCAACATATAAAAATAGACATGGGAGGGGGAAATTGGAGAATTTTAAAACTAGAAGAGGGAGATTGGAGAATACGGAAAACTACAGGGGAGAGAATAATAATTTCCAAAAAAAAAAAACTAAACTATAGTTGAAAATTGAAATGCATTGTTGGGACTTTGGTGCGGATATGGTGTACTATATGGAGATGCTTATGTAGGCCAGGGAATCTATACTTTTGAAAATGGCGGAGAATATAAATAATTTTATGGATATATTCATCATCATCTACTTAATTACCCTGTTTTTGAATTGGATTCCCCAACATAAAAAATTCTATAACATAAAATATTCTAATTTCCTGATCATCTATTGATATATCAGTAAAGCAATAACTATTGCATGATTAACAACACCTAGAAGCATTTAAATTAATGATTGGATGGGATAATAAGTTTTCTTATATTAAACTTATATAGATTAAGGGTGAACTGCATAAATAGCCAAAAAATTAGTGGTTTTATTGTTTTTGTCCATGATTATTGTTTTTATTGTTTTTGTCAAAATTTCCACTTTTTGGACAAGATTGCCCTTGTTTATAAAAAAAAAAATTCTCTTTTTTTTTTCTTTTTCTTCTTCTCTCTCCTTTCCACAGAGTCTTTTTTTTCTCTCTCTCTCTCTCTCTCCTCTCTCACGTTCATCTTCTTCTTCTTTCTTTATAAATTTTTTTTTCCTCTTTCTCTCTCTCCTTTTCTCATGCCTCCTCCTTCTTCTTCTTTCTCTCCTTCTTCCCTCTTTCTCTCCCCACGTTTTTTCCAGATTTTTTTTTTAAAAAATTCAGTTTTTTTTTTTTGGTTGAAAATTTTCAAGATTTAAATAAGGTTTGGATTTGAGTTTGGGTAGTGATTGTGGTTGTGCTTAATTTTATTTTATTTTTCAGATTTGTGGTTGTATTTTAATTTTGGGTTTGGGTTGTTTTTATGAATGGTGGGAGTTGTGTTTGGGGTTAGGTTTTGTTGAAAAAAAAATTAAGAATTTTTTTAATTTTTTTTGGATTTGATCTTTTTCAAACAAATTTTTCAGATTTTATTTTGTTTAAACACACCAGTTATATTCAATTAAACACACCAATGCAATTCAATTCAATTCAATTAAACACACCAGTTCAATTCAATTAAACACACCCGTTCAATTCAATTAAACACACCATTGCAATTCAATTAAACACACCAAATGCAATTCAATTAAACACACCAGTTCAATTCAATTAAACACACCCGTTCAATTCAATTAAACACACCATTGCAATTCAATTAAACACACCAAATGCAATTCAATTAAACACACCAGTTCAATTAAATTAAACACACCAGTTCTATTGAATTAAACACACCAATTCTATTCAATTAAACACACCAGTTCTATTCAATTAAACACACCAGTTATATTCATTTAAACACACCAGTTATATTCAATTAAACACACCCAATTAAACACACCAGTTATATTCAATTAAACACACCAGACCATCAATTAAACACACTAGACCACCAATTAAACACACAAAACAAAACGAATTAAACACACCAAGGCAAAACGAATTAAACACACCAGGTAAAATGAATTAAACACCTGGTGTGTTTAATTGATAGTCTGGTGTGTTTAATAAGTTTTGTCTGGTGTGTTTAATTCGTTTTGCTTGGTGTGTTTAATTCGTTTTACCCCGGTGTGTTTAATTGTTTTTTCCTTGGTGTGTTTAATTGGTGGTCTTGTGTGTTTAATTAGTCCGGTGTGTTTAATTGGTGGTCTTGTGTGTTTAATTGATTACAAATGGTGTGTTTAATCGGTGCTGGTGTGTTTAATTGAACAAAATCTGGAAAAAAAAAATTAACAAACATGATCTGAATTTTTTTTTTAACAAACATGATCTGAATTTTTTTTTTAAAAATCTGGAATTTTTTAACAAAACAAGATCTAGAAATTTTTTTAAAAGAGCTTGGTGTGTTTAATTGGTCAGTCTTGGTGTGTTTAATTCGGTCCTCTGGTGTGTTTAATCGATTTGTCTTGATGTGTTTAATTAGGTTGTCCTGGTGTGTTTAATTGGATTACCTAGTGTGTTTAATTGATTTACACTGGTGTGTTTAATTGATTTACACCTGGTGTGTTTAATTGATTTATAACTGGTGTGTTTAATTGGTCAACATTGGTGTGTTTAATTGATTTATAACTGGTGTGTTTAATAGGTCAACCTTGGTGTGTTTAATTGGGTTCCCCGGTGTGTTTAATTGGGTTGTTCTGGTGTGTTTAATTGATTTGCCTTGGTGTGTTTAATTGATTTATGCCTGATTTACACACACCAGTTCAAATCATTTAAACACACCAATATTAATCAATTAAACACACCATTAGCACCCAATTAAACACACCAGTAATAAACAATTACACACACCAGTTATAACCAATTAAACACACACATTTTTCCAACCCAATTAAACACACCAGTAATACAATTAAACACACTAGTCTGGAAAAAAAAAAAATTAAAATCTGGAAACTGAAAAATCTGGACTTCAACTTCAACATGAAATTAAGGGACTTCAACTTCAACATGATTTACACAACAACAACCACAACCTGGAAAAAAACGAGATCTGAAAAAAAAAATTTAACAACTCAAACTTAAACACAACCACACAAAAAAATTTTAAACAAAATGAATCTAGAAAAAACGAGATCTGAAAAAAAAAAAATCAAATCTGAATTTTTTTTAAGAAATAAAAATATGAATTTCTTTTTTAACAAAACTCAAACCCAAACCTAAACACAACTCTCACCATTCATAACACAACAACCACCCTCAAATCCAAACCTTTTTAAAATATGGAAACTTTTCAAAAAAACAAAAAAACTGTTGTTTTTTTTTTTTAATCTGGAAATTTTTCAAATAAAAAAAAAACTAATTTTTTTTTAAAAAAATTTGGGTTTGGGTCGCCCGATCTGGACCAGATCGTGGTCAAATCGGAAAACCCATCGAAAATCTAGAAATTTTCTTTGAAAAAAAAAAATTCTGAATTTTTTTTTAAAATCTGGAAAAAAAAAATGAGATCATGAGAAAGAGAAGAAGGAGAAGAAGAAGAAGGAGAGGGACGACGATCGGACGGAGGGACGACGATCGGACGGAGGAGAGAGGAGGAGAGAGGAGGAGAGAAAGAGAGAAGAAAGAGAGAAAGAGAGAAGAAGAAATAGGCGTGAAAAATAGAGAGAGAAAGAGGCTGGTGAAAATGAGGGAGAAAGGAGAGAGAAAAGGCTTAATAAAAAAAAATAGGGGCAATTTTGTCTTCACAATCCATTTGTTGACAAAAACAATAAAAATGATAATTGTCGACAAAAACAATAAGTCCCCATAATTTTTGACTAAAAACCCCTATTTTCTCTATAGATTAATTTTGTTCGTGTTATTGTTATATATAACACCTGTTGTATATAGATTATAGAACTTATTGAAAGCAGTACTAATTTCTAATTAATATGGTTGTTATATTTTTTGTTATGTGTGATAGTAAGCTTAGATATTTCAGAGTTACCGATTTACATGTATAAATTCACGTGACAAGCTCACAATTCACAAATCCAGCTTCGGATACATGACAAAGTAAGGGGTTACAATAAGGGTTCACGGATCATGTTATGGTCAACACGAACACGACATGTTTATAATTATATACATTTATATATATTAATATATATTATAACACAAATCTTTTATTTAGTAGAAGACAGTGCTCATACAAGCACATCTATTTGATTTCTCAATCTCTCAAGAAACCGATTAAAGCTTCAATTTTTTCACCTGCCAGTTACACTGATGATTCTAGTATGATGTTTCTTGATCTGGTGATGTTCTTTTGGAATCTTAATAGTCAGAATTCCATTTTCCAAATGACCAGTCATTCTATCAAACTTGATGTTCTCTGGCAACCGGAAACACCTCACGAACTTGCCGGTGCTGCGCTCCACGCGGAGGAACATGTCGCTCTTCTCTTCTTTTTCCACGTTCTTCTCTCCGGTTATGCGCAGGATCCTGCCGTCCTCTATCTCTACCTTCAGTTCGTTCCTGTTGAACCCTGGAAGCTCGGTTTTGAACACGTGCTCATCCGGGGTCTCGCTCCATTCGATCCTGGAGGCGTTGGCCATTGGAGGTGGAGGCGTGGTGGAGAAAGCGTGGTGTGGAGCTGTGAATTGATAGTGAACCTGGTGAAACGCCGCCGGGCCAACGTCAAAGGCCTCGTGATGGTATGGACTCACATGATTGTAGGCAACGTTTCTTGGGGTTCCGTGGAACATTTTTACAAGAAAGAGAAGTGATTATATATGTATATATTATGTACGTTGAAGAGATATGGATTTAATGGAAAATGTGAAGCTTGTATTTATAGGTAGAAATATATATCTCTGGAGTGAGTGTCTATGAAATCTAAATAAATAAATAAAACATTATCTTTACGCAAAGAAGAAATGGAATCGGTGAAAAAAAACGAAATTCGAAGATGGTATGCAAGAATCAAGAATAATTGGACCAGCTTTAATTTGCAAGTATTAGTGCTCTTCTTTATCAGAATATATACAATATTCTTCTCTCTCTATATACATTTATTGCATGAAGACACTTATGTCTAGGATAATTTTTGGGCTTATATACATTTGTGATTAATGGTTGAGATTTTTTCTTTTAATTTTTTAAATTTCATTATTTCTAGATTTACTGTATTATCTTAAACTAATTGTGATCAGGAAAAAATCCGAGAATTGACCGACTTCAGAAACCCATGTGTATATATATATATATATATTCGATGAAACAGATTGTCATCTCCATTCTCATTGATTTGATTACACAATTGACTTACAATGTTATAAGAATTTCGGGAGCTAATTAGGACTCATTGATCTGATGTCCTCAATCAATTTCTCCAGGTTGATATAGGATGACCCACCTTGCTTGACACTATCATTAGCCAATCTTGCAAATTCATCGGTTGATTTCATGATCTCCTCTCTTTTATTACTATCCATCAAGTCCCTCACCAACTTCTCAACTGTTGATCTATCACACGTGTCCTTCATATCAAATCCGATCTTCCAAACCTTACTCACACACCTACTATTAACCGGTTGATCAGCAATTTGTGGCCAACAAATCATGGGCACTCCGGCGTTAATACTCTCAATTGTTGAGTTCCAGCCACTATGGGTCAAAAACCCACCAACTGCTGGGTGGGCCAAGACCTCCTCTTGTGGTGCCCAGCTAACAATGAACCCTCTTTCCATGGTTACCATTTCGAGCTCCATCGGGTCAATACCGGACTCTCCAACAATCAAATCGGGTCGTACAACCCACAAGAATGGTTTTCCACTATTGACCAAGCCATGCCAAAATTCCAACGCTTGGAGACGAGTGAGGTTGACCAAACTTCCGAAACTAACATATATAACTGATCTCAATGGTTGAGAATCGAGCCATGTCACGCAACTTTTGTCCTCTTTCCATAGCCCGATATTGTCGGATGAATCTGATTGGGAGATCATCAAGTCTTTGGTACGAGACTTGTACAGAGCATGTAGAGGACCAATAGTGTAAATTTTCGTGAAAATAGAATTCAATCTTGAAATCACAGGAGCTTCAAGTTCATGAAAGGTGTTGAGAATGAGAGCAGAAGCTCGAGTCATGGTACTAGCTTCTCTAATGAAGAAGTCCAAAAATGAATAACCAGGTTTTTCAACTCTACAAATGCCTGGAAGATCTCTACTTCGAAGAATGTTTTCATATCCCGGAATACATGTAATAGACTTGTCGAGATTCTCATCTGCAATTAATTTTACAATGAATATATAATCTGAATTGTGAATTGTGATGTATTAGTACTGAAAATAAAGGGTTAGGATTCTCTCTATACATTTTTTTGTACTGTACTTTTCATAATATAATGATATCTAAACATAAAAGAAAATATTTTTATTAATCTACTTACATCTAACTATAAAAGAAAATACATGGTTAAGATTTGTTCATTTTTTTCTCTCATTCAATTAGGTGTTTCAAAACAAGGTTAGAAGATGATCCTAATTTGAAAATAACGGTAAAAGACGGAAGAAAACGAATCACCTGGAAATGGAACTTCCCCGGCTTCGACAAGCTTTGAGAGATGGAAGTAAGTCCAGGTGCAAGAAGCGTTAAAAGTTCGAAAAGTGACGACAGGAATTCCAAGCTCTTCCGCAACATCAATAGCAGCAAAAGACATGATACCATCAGCTATGATGCATGTTGGACGCATACTAGTGGAAATCAACAGCTGACGGAAGGCTGGCTTGGCCACAGCCTGGAGGGTGTCCAACAATTCTTTGAAATTCGAAGCAGAACGTGCCTTGTCGGGGCGTAAACCGTCAGGAATGGACCTGAAGAGAAAGTTAGGGGACCGATCATGGAAGGAGGTGAGATCAGTGTGGCTCATGAGACGATCATGGTTGTGATCAGTGTTTACGAATGTGACTTGAGAACCGGCTTGGTTGAGAAGCTCTGCTAGTTTCATCATTGGTTTGATGTGTCCCTGTGCCGGGAACGGTAAGAACATTACGTGGGGAACGTTTGTTTGCTCCATTTCTGATGATCTTAATTGTATATAGCTGCTGAAAAATAACCTTCTAGTTCGATCTCTTTCTATATATGAACTGAATTAATTGAAGTTCATCAAATGCTTTCACTCATCGCTATTCATGATCATTTAAAATGATTTGATGGAAAAATCTGAATCCACATTTGGCAATTAAACTAGTAATTAATAGCAGCCAACTAAGAATGTGCTGGTGCTGGATATATATTATATAGGGACGAATGACAAGGGTGTTACGAAGTCTCCATCTCCTATCTAACTTCAAACCTAACACTTTTTGACTGAATTCTAACTACCTTTTTCTTACCGTCCAATGTCGGCCTCCTCTAAACTCCTCTTAAATTAACATAGTAAATTAAAAACAGTAAAGACACCTTGTTATGTCCAAAAAAAAAAAAATACAATAAAAGAAATCACTTGAACATATTTAGCAAAAAAAAAAAAAAAAAAACGAGACGAGAGTGATTCTTGGGCCAATTGAATTAATGGGCTTGAGTTTGTTAAATCGGACCCGGACCAATTAGTGGAATTGGTGGAAACTGTCACCTTTTTGAATTGATGTGGTGGAAAAGTGAACGCTTTAATAAGTTAAGTTTAAAAGGCATCTATTATGATAAATTACTAAAATTACCCTTAGATAATATCAGTGTTCTAGTAAGTGCTAGTCGCTAGTCGCTAGTCAGGCGGAGACCCAGCGCCTAGCGCCTAAGCCAATTAATCGGCAATTAATCGGAAAACATAATTACAAACAAATTCCAATTTTTTTATTTTTTTATTTTTTTATTTTTATTTTTATTTTTATTTTTTTTATAGATGATTTTAAAATGATAAAAAAATAAATAATATTTAATTTTTGAGGAAAAGACAAGAAAACAGTCATATTAGAAGGTTTGACACGCATACCTATATTACCCCATTTTAATATTGATAAAAGCTGTCATGCAACTATCTCAACTCAGATTCTTATCCTTTATTTTATTTATTTTTTATTATTAGATTTATATTTATTTTTCTCTCGATTTATGTCATGAGTTATGTGATTTTTAAAATTCTCAGATCTGTGTGTCATTAGTTAGCTTCTTCAATTCTCAGATGTGGTTTTTTCTTATTTGACGTTTTCAACGCTCTCTCTCTCTCTCTCTGCAACACATCTTCATCTTCCTCAATTCTCGATCTATGTTTTTTTTTTCTTATTTCAAGTTTTTAAAACTCTTTCTCCATCTCTCTCTTTAAACCACGTTCGCCGACGAAGATAAAGTTGAAAACACATCTTCATCTTCTTCAATTCTGGTCGCTTGGTCAGTTCATCTTCTTCATTTTGGATTTTTTTTTTTTAATATCGGTCTCCGCCTAGTCGGCCCTCGGCGGAGTCAAAGCCGTTGACTAGTCGCTCTCCACCTAATAAAGTCGATCTTCGGCTTTTCGGAATGGTAGATGGCTGCCTAGCGAATTTCCGGCGATTAATCGGCTGATTTTAGAACACTGGATAATATATATATATTTTTATTCTGGCTGTACTTCCCTCTCTACACTTTCAATAAAAATGACAGTCCCAACCAGTGGCGGACCCAGGAATTTCAATCAGGTAGGGTACTTAAATAAATTAAAATCGCAATTATATGAAAAAATACTGAAAATACAAAAATAATTTATTAATAACTATTACTAAACATGTTTTTTAATTTTTTTATTCTTCAAATTATTGGTAAATTATTGATCTATTGATTCTAAATAAATTAAAACTATAAAATAAAGAAAAATACTAAAGATATGATAAAATGAATCATAGTAATAGATCGATTATTTTAATCCAATAAAGTAAAATATGAGATTTTATGGTTTATTGATTGAACGTGTTAAGTATGTCAAATTAAAATTATTAAAAATAATAAAAATCTAAAATAATAATATATAATTTAATATAAATTAAGTAAACACAAATTAATGATAGTTACAAAATTGATAACGACGGAATAGAGAAAATGAATCGGAAATGATAGTAAAATAAATAAGACATAAAAAATTAGAAGATAAAATTGAATTAAAAAAGGCACATAAAAAATTTAGAAGTTAAAATTGAATTAAATATTGCTTGAGATGAAACTTAAACCAAGCACCCTTACTCTAAAAAGCAAAATCAACTACCAACTACACGAACAGCAATGTAATGTTAAGGATTCTTAATAAATATTTACATATACAATATACACAGAATCAACTTTTTTTTTAAAAAATTGAGGTAGGGCACGAGCCCTACCTGGTCCCCACATGGGTCCGTCCCTGGTCCCAACTCAATAACTCTCTCTCTCTCTTGTTATGATTATGTTCGATAGCAAAAGTATAATATTATATTTAACAATCTTATCATATTTCTGTTTTAACAAAATATTATAGCATTTATAATTATAATTGTCAAAGTAAATAATCATAAGGTTAAAAGACTATAAGAAAAGAAGAATTGTTCGTACATCTAGATATGTATGAGGTAGAAACAATTCTTTAGTTAGTCTTGAATAACGTTCACAACTTAAGTTAAATGTAAGACATTTTTATCTTGTTAAAGTTGTAGAATTCTTTTGTTAGCATTTGAGTGTGATCAAATGTGTTATGATGAGTTTAAAATCATCGAAGGGTTTTCGAGTAAAATGATCTAGTATACTGGGTGCATTGAACTGGATCACAATGAAATACTTTATCTAGAACCATCAATGATAAAAGTCTTTTCATTATCAGGACATTCGGAGAGTCTATCTTAATCCTAAAATAAATGATGGACTTATGGTTATAAGTGTTATCATTTGAGCTATCAATGAGTACGATTATATAGCATAGTCTATCCTCGATAGTTTGGTGGTATTCATTTGCTAATCGATAGATGACTTCATTTATAGATATGGACATCGTGGCTCCATTTATTAAATGTGAGTAGAATATCATCATATGAATGTTTTGAGGTTTTAGATATTAAATCTTAACGTTGAGTTTTCAATAATGATTATTGAAAGATGACTTCTGGACAAGTCATAATATATATCCAAGTTCAAAGTGTGGTCATATGAGTAAATATGATAACTTGGAGAGCTATTGGTGGTCTATGAGCTTTTGGCGATTACTGATATTTTTCACGAGAATTCACTATCTCCTATAAGATTGTCTAAGGTATGAATGTGAATCAGTTACTTATTTCATCTTTATTTAAGAGTGCAATTTTAGTTCTTTAGTGGAATGAACTAAAATTAATAGATTGAACCTAAGTGAATTATTTGTTGATTGTGATTGGGTTATGTCTGTTGGAGCTTAAATTTAGATAGGCCCACCAAGATCTTCAATCCGCATGGACTTGCATGAATCAATATATTCTACCGAACTAATTATGGGTCAATCTAGAATTGTATTAAGGCATGTGAACTTGTTTATTCTAGTAAGAATGAGTCTGGTTCACATGTGGCATTTTAATTAAAGGTCCAATGGATTTAATAAAATGAGAAAAATAATATATGGACATATCTTTGTGTATGGGCGGCAAGGCTTAAATAATAGTCTAATATATTATTTTATTTTATTATTTGATTAAATGGAAATTAATTAATTGATTGATTAATTATTTAATTAAGAATCAACAAAAAAAATTCTGACTAGGAAATATGTTTCTTAGTGTTATATTATTGGTAGTAGTATAATAAATATAAAAGACTTTATTTGGTAAGTAGATAAATAATTTTATTTAGTCAAATTAGGAAGTCTTTGATATAGTCACAAATACACTAAATAGTTGGATTAGGGTTTAGATATTATATACATGGTAAGATGAATTCGGTCATAGATATATTTAATATATTGAATAAGAATTCGTGATAAATGATAATATATTGAGCAAAGTTGATTGCGGTAAGACATATTATATGGCAAGAATATGGCAAGAACACGTGATTATAGAAATATATTTACATATATATTTTGGCAAGTGATTGGCAGCCAATAGATATATCTTCCTTGTATATTTTCGGCAACCCTAAGGGTCTTGGATTTGAGAGTTTTTTCTTTTGCTAGAGAAAAATAAAATCCATCTCTTAGATTAGTGTGATAATTCCGGCCAAGAGGAATAGAGAGAAAAGTTTGTTCTTATTTTGATAGTGCACTAGTTACTATTACATCAAAAGGTTTTGTACACAATTTCGAATAAGGTTCACGCGAGTTTCGATCTAATGATTGTGAATTCAAAAGTGACCGGAACATTCTTTGTTGTCTCTTGGAACTTGTTGTGACTAACGAAAAAGAAAAAGTTTTTATTAATCCATCATCAGGTACACAATTCAAAGAGAAGAGAGACCACGCTCCTAGGTGATTCACGTTTTTGATTAGATTGGAAGATCTTGCGGATTACCATCGACGCAATGTAAATCGGATCACGTGACAAATGTATGATATCTTTAGTATTATATGTTAATTAATTAGAGGGTTAAGGTTCAAATTATGGGAAAATTTTAAACTATACTAAACTATTTTTTCACTTCCGCCGCGTGTATTTTTCCTTACATCTCTCTCTCTCTCTCTCTCTCTCTCTCTCTCTCTCTCTCTCTCTCCAATAAACTTGTCCTCCTCTTTTCTTCTTCAACTTAAAAATAAGTGGATAACATTATTAATGCATTTTCATTGGATAATTAGTTTAGTGGCTCTATGCATACGCATTCGGGGGTTGAGCTTTTTTTTTTTTTTTTTCAATTTAAAACCCTAATTAGGTTCCTTTTCATTTGTTCTTCGAGTTTTTTGTAAACCTTAAGCTGGTTGTATGAATTTTGAATCTAATTGAAAAGGCTCGGAGACTATTTACAAAGTCTCAGAGACAGTGTTGAAAGGCTCGGAGACTACAAAGTCTCGGAGATACAAAATTAACAAAAAAATATGACGGTTAAAAAGGCTCGGAGATAATTGAAAAGGCTCGGAGACTAATTGAAAAGGCTCGGATTACTATTGAAAATGTTCGGACAGTGTATGAAAATGCTCAGATACAGTGTTAAAAGTCTCAGAGATTCAAAATTGACAAATCTATCATAAAAATGAAAAAGCTCGGATTACTGTTGAAAAGACTCAGACAGTGTATGAAAAGGCTCGGAGATAGTGTTAAAAGACTCGGAGATTCAAAATTGACAAATCTATTCATAAAAATAAAAAAGCTCGAATTAGTGTTGAAAATGCTCGGACAGTGTATGAAAAGACTCGGAGATAGTGTTAAAAGGCTCGGAGATTCAAAATTGGCAAACCTATTCATGATATTCCTTAAAAAAGCATGGGTTTTTGAAGTCGGTCAATATTCTTCTCTCTATATATACATTTATTGCATGAAGACACTTATGTTTAGGATAATCTTTGGGCCTATATGCATTTGTGATTAATAGTTGAGATTTTTTCTTTTAATTTTTTCAATTTCAGTATTTCTAGATTTACTGTATTATCTATCTTAAACTAATTGTGATCAGGAAAAAAATTAGAAAATTGACCGACTTCAAAAACCCATGTATATATTCGATGAAACAGATTGTCATCACCATTCTCATTGATTTGATTACACAATTGACTTACAATGTTATAAGAATTTCGGGAGCTAATTAGGACTCATTGATCTGATGTCCTCAATCAATTTCTCCAGGTTGATATAGGATGACCCACCTTGCTTGACACTATCATTAGCCAATCTTGCAAATTCATCGGTTGATTTCATGATCTCCTCTCTTTTATTACTATCCATCAAGTCCCTCACCAACTTCTCAACTGTTGATCTATCACACGTGTCCTTCATATCAAATCCGATCTTCCAAACCTCACTCACACACCTGCTATTAACCGGTTGATCAGCAATTTGCGGCCAACAAATCATGGGCACTCCGGCATTAATACTCTCAATTGTTGAGTTCCAGCCACTGTGGGTCAAAAACCCACCAACTGCTGGGTGTGCCAGGACCTCCTCTTGTGGGGCCCAGCTAACAATGAACCCTCTTTCCTTGGTTACCATTTCTATCTCCATCGGGTCAATACCGGACTCTCCAACAATCAAATCGGGTCGTACAACCCACAAGAATGGTTTCCCACTATTGACCAAGCCATGCCAAAATTCCAACGCTTGGAGACGAGTGAGGTTGACCAAACTTCCAAAACTAACATATATAACTGATCTCAATGGTTGAGAATCGAGCCACGTCACACAGCTTTTGTCCTCTTTCCATAGCTCGATACCGTTGGATGAATTTGATTGGAGTAAAAGAGACTTGTAGAGAGCATGTAGAGGTCCAATAGTATAAATTTTCGTGAAAATAGAATTCATTCTTGAAATCACAGGAGCTTCAAGTTCATGAAAGGTGTTGAGAATGAGAGCAGAAGCTCGAGTCATGGTACTAGTTTCTTCAATTAAGAATTTCAATAATGAATCATCGGGTTTTTCAACTCTACAAATGCTTGGAAGATCTCTATTTCGAAGAACGTTTTCATACCCCGGAATGCATGTAATGTACTTGTCCAGATTCCCATCTGCAATTAATTTTACAATAAATGAAAAATCAAGATCATGAACTTTTAACCTTTACATGCATCAATAATGCTAGACCGTGCAAAAACTTTGACTAACGGCATGTCAACATAACTCACATGCAATGTCATTTTGGTAAAGTTTTTGAGCAGCTTAGCATTACTCTGGTTATAACAAGCGTATCACCTGGAAATGGAACTTCCCCTGTTTCAATAAGCTTTGAGAGATGGAAGTAAGTCCAGGTGCAAGAAGCGTTAAAAGTTCGAAAAGTGACGACAGGAATTCCAAGCTCTTCCGCAACATCAATAGCAGCAAAAGACATGATACCATCAGCTATAATGCAAGTTGGACGACGCTGATCGTTCGTGGAAATCAACAGCTGACGGAAGGCTGGCCTTGCCACAACCTGAAGGTTGTCCAACAATTCTTTGACATTCAAAAAAGAAGGTGCCTTGTCAGGACGTAGACCATCAGGGATGGACCTGAAGAGAAACTTAGGGGATCGATCATGGAAGCTGGAGGTGAGATCATTGTGGTTCATGAGACGATTATGGTTGTGATCAGTGTTTACGAATGTGATTTGAGAACCGGCTTGGTTGAGAAGCTCGGCTAGTTTCATCATAGGCTTGATGTGGCCAAGTGCCGGGAACGGTAAGATCACTATGTGAGGAACTTTTGTTTGCTCCATTTTTGATGATCTTGTTGTTCGTAGTAGAGAAACTATGTACTTATATATATTTCATCTTATTAATTCAATTTTGATTGGTCGACTACTAGAAGAATTTTTCTTACCGTCCAACGTCGGCAACCTCTCTGATTCCATTTATATACTCTTCTCTTGTATTGCCATAATAAATCAAAAACAGAAAAGACACATTGTTATGTCCAAAAAAAAAATAAAAAAAAATAAAGGAAATTACTTGAACATATTTAGCAAAAAACAAACGAGACTCAACTCAATCAGGCTGCATGCACCAAATGATTATTTGGCCAATCGTACCCTGGATATTACTAATGCCCGTTTCGAATCTAAGATATTAATGTGAAGTTCATATTTAATGAGTTGAGCGTCCTCTATCACTCATTCACTTGAGATGTTCTCTGTCATTCTATCAAACGTTTGTTTGCTCTATTTGTGATGATAATATGATATTGTTGATCTGCTGAAAATGCTTCTAATTAATTCTCTTTCTACGAACTCGTGAATGGAAATCCTTCAAATAAATAATAATGCTTTCACTTGCTATTTATTATGGTAAGTGAAAAGATTTGATGAAAATATGAATCAACATATCTACTGATATATAGTAGCCAGCTCGCAACTGCAACAACTAGATTATAGCATAGTTAACCTGGGCGTCACATAGACAAATTTTCGGTTAAGTTACTAACTAAGCCTTACTCGCTAACTTGAAGGAGGGTGACCTAGCACCAAAGTGAAGTCATGGCTATGATTTATTTGACCTAAGGACGATGGTATAAATTAGAGGAAATAGGGTTTTTTAGTCAAAAATTATGGGGACTTATTGTTTTTATCAACAATTATCATTTTTATTGTTTTTGTCAACAAATGGGCTGTGAAGACAAAATTGCCCATATTTTTTTTTCCAAACCTCTTCTCTCTCCTTTTCTCCCTCATTTTCACCAGTCTCTCTCTCTCTCTCTCTCTCTCTCTCTCTCTCTCTCTCTCTCTCTCTTTTCTCACACCTCCTTCTTCTTCTCTCTTTCTCTCCTTCTTCTCTCTTTCTCTCCTCCTCTCTCCTCCGTCCGATCGTCGTCCCTTCGTCCAATCGTCTTTTCTCTCCTTCTTCTTCTTCTTCTCCTTCTTCTCTTTCTTAGAATTTCACTTTTTTTTTTCCAGGTTTTTAAACAAAAATTTTCATATTTTGTTTTTTTTCAAAGAAAATTTCTAGATTTCCGATGAGTTTTCCGATTTGACCACGATCTGGTCCAGATCAGGCGACCCAAACCTTGTTTTTTATTTGAATTTTTTTCAGATTGATTAAAAAAAAAATTTCTGATTTTGTTTTGTTTAAAAAAATTCCAGATTTTTTTTTAAAAAAAATTCAGGTTTTTTTATTATTTATTTATTTATTATTATTTTTTTTGAAAAAATTCTAGATTTTAAAAAAGTTTGGATTTAAGTGTTAGTTGTTGATTTTAAGGGTGGTTGTTGTTGTTGTTGTTGTTGATTTCAGTTGTGCTTAAGTTGTTGATTTTGAGTGTTAGTATTGTTTTCCAAATTTTAATTTTTTTTTCCAGACTGGTGTGTTTAATTGTGTTACTGGTGTGTTTAATTGGGTTGAAAAAATGTGTGCGTTTAATTGGTTTTGACTGGTGTGTGTAATCGTTTATTACTGGTGTGTTTAATTGGGTGTTAATGGTGTGTTTAATTGGTTAATACTGATGTGTTTAAATGGTTTGAACTGGTGTGTGTAAATGATTTACACACACCAGGGAAATCCAATTAAACACACCAAGACAAATTAATTAAACACATCAATGCAACTCAATTAAATACACCGGGGAACCCAATTAAACATATCAGTTTAAAACGAATTAAACACACCAGGCCACCAATTAAACACACCAGGCAAAATGAGTTAAACACACCAGGACAAAAACAATCAAACACACCAGGATAAAACGAATTAAACACATCAAGCCATCAATTAAACACACCAGGGCAAACGAATTAAACACACTAGGCCAAACGAATTAAACACACCAGACAAAATGAATTAAACACACCAGAGCCAAAACAATTAAACACACCAGGGTAAAACGAATTAAACACATAAAACCATCAATTAAACACACTAGGCCACCAATTAAACACATAAGGCAAAATTCATTAAACACACCAGGGCAAAACGAATTAAACACACCAAGGTAAAACGAATTAAACACACTAGACCATCAATTAAACACACCGGGCCACCAATTAAACACACCATGGAGGTATGGGAAGAAGAAGAAGAAAAAGAAAAAAAAAAGAATTTTTTTTTATAAAGGAGGGCAATCTTGTCCAAAAAGTGGAAATTTTGACAAAAACAGTAAAAATAATAATCTTGGACAAAAATAGTAAAGTCACTAATTTTTTGGCTAGTTATAAAGTTCTCCCATCATAATTAAATACTTGCATATCTACCCCAATTACTATCTATGGTAGCCAAAAATGGTCAAGAGGCTCAAAGTTAAAAAGCCCAGGCCTTTTTTATAGACTACCTAGGCTCGTTATAGTAGAATGATCCAATATAAACATCAGTTGCAAAACTTGATCTTGGAGGGACTAAGTCAATAGTCAGTTAAGTCAAATGGATGATCGTGGGAGGGATTTTCTCCTGAAAATCTCGCCCACAATCAAGCCATGATCGGGATACTGATAAAGCAAAGCACCTCCTATAAATAAGGGGGTTTTTGGCTACAGAAGGCCTCTTGGAAAAATTTTGAACTAAAACAAAGCTAATTAACATCTTGAAATTCTATTCATGTTAATTCCGGCCACCGGAATTCAACTTAATTCACAATTACCACAAACAATTGCTCAGCCCAAGCATACCTAAGGCTAAGAATCTAACCCCACCTTCATTGTTTCATTTTATCTATATTTCTGTTCTTGTTCTTTTTGCAGGTTCAACGAAGAAGATAGCTACACCAGGTCGATCGACCAACATTTTCTGCAAGTTTATCAAGGAAACGACAACATTCAATCGACAGGCTCAACCAAGTTGATCTGGGCCTAACATAACCCGACCTGATCCACATCAATTGTAGATCGACCATCTACATTATCTACAATCTTTTTCCAAAGTATATATTTAAAAGAGAAACATTCTAGAAATAGGCTTTGAGGGAGGGTGACCTAGCACCAAAGTTGGGTAATCAATTTATTTATTTATTTTTTTTTACTGTCATTTATATTTAATGAAAAGTAATATTTATTTAATAAAAATTGATATTTATTTCTAAATTATGAATTTATTATTGAATCCTTTATTATGTGTTAATTATTTGTGATAAATTATTTACCCACTTTTTATTCAAATTTACAAATTACAATAGAAAAAACAACATAAAAATTACATTGGTCAATTATTTAACCAAAATTTTCTATAATTTTATGTTATAATGTGAAACAAAATGTAAATATTTGTTTATGTTTTTCAGTTAACCTATCAGACGTAATTTCAGAGTTTGAAACTGAATACAAAAACATTGTTCATTTTTTTTTCTTTGAAAAGACAGTAAATTAAAAACGCCTACGTAAGCAACTTTATTTTCTCCATTACTTTGTGATGATCATTTTGTTGTGGGTTCGTAGTGGAAACTGCATAGAGATAAATGCTGAAAATTTTAATAATTCTCTTTCTAGCTATGAACTGGATCGACTAATCGAAGTTGTAAAAATAAAAAATACTTCCACTCTCTTTTTACAATGATTTAAAACGAATAGATCATGCAAACAATGTCTAAAAAAAAAAAAAGAATAGATCATAGAAACATGTATAAAAAAAAAATAGGTTGATGAATCGAAGGCTTCCACGGAGAATGGTGTCCTAATCAATGTCACTGTTCCAATGAAGGGGGAGAACTGAGAAGCAGCCAGCAGTCAAATCCGTTCAGATCACTGGTTTTGCTCCTTTGCAACCATAAATATAGAGAGAATCAGAGAATGTGATTTGTTGTTTTATTTTTACTTCTTTTGTATGATATGCAATTGCCTGTTTAAGATTATTAACTGTTACTCTAATAAAAGCATACTGCACAACATACAATTTTCTTAGTTGAAATTCTCGAAAAATCAATAGATAATTAAGCATCATCGATCATTCTAATTGATGATTATTACATGCACAATTGATCACTTACAATGTTATTAGAATTTCGGGAGCTAATTAGGACTCATTGATCTGATGTCCTCAATCAATTTCTCGAGGTTGGTATAAGAGGACCCACCTTCCTTGACACTATCAGCAGCCAATCTTGCAAATTCATCCGTTGATTTCATGATCTCCTCTCTTTTATTACTATCCATCAAGTCCCTCACCAGCTTCTCAACCGTTGATCTATCACACGTATCCTTCATGTCAAATCCGATCTTCCAAACCTCACTCACACACCTACTATTAACCTGTTGATCAGCTAATGCTGGCCAACATATCATAGGCACTCCGGCATTGATACTCTCCAGTGTTGAGTTCCAGCCACTGTGGGTCAAAAACCCACCAACTGCTGGGTGGTCTAGGACCTCGTCTTGTGGAGCCCAGCTAACAATGAAACCTCTTTCCTTGGTTACCATTTCGAGCTCCATTGGGTCAATACCGGACTCTCCAACAATCAAGTCGGGTCGTACAACCCACAAAAATGGTTTTCCACTGTTGACCAAGCCATGCCAGAATTCCAACACTTGGTCACGAGTGAGGCAGACCAAACTCCCGAAACTAACATATATAACTGATCTCAACGGTTTAGAATCGAGCCATGTCATGCAGCTTCTGTCCTCTTTCCATAGACTGGTACCGTTGGATGAATCTGATTGGGAGATACGAGACTTGTGGAGAGCATGTACAGGTCCAATAGTGTAAATTTTTGTAAAAATAGAATTCAATCTTGAAATCATAGGAACTTCAAAATCATGAAAGGTGTTGAGAATGAGAGCAGAAGCTCGAGTCATGGTACTAGTTTCTCTCATGAAGAATTTCAAAAATGAACACTCAGGTTTTTCAACTCTGCAAAAGCTTGGAAGATCTCTTTTTCGAAGTACGTTTTCATACCCTGGAATGATTGTAATGGACTTGTCCAGATCCCCGTCTGCAATTAATTTTACAATGAATGAAAAATCAATTTTGAACCTTTGAATATAAGGAAAGTGTGCTAGTAATCATCATACCTAGACCTAAATGTTTAATTAAGCTAACAGAAAAGGGTCCAACGATTGTATTTAAGCACTCTAACAAAATTGTTGAAATGGATGGAAGAAAATGATCACCTAGAAATGGAACATCCCCTGTTTCAACAAGCTTTGAGAGATGGAAGTAAGTCCAAGTGCAAGAAGCGCTAATAGTTCGAAAAGTGATGACAGGAATTCCAAGCTCTTCCGCAGCATCAATAGCAACAAAAGACATGATACCATCAGCTATAATGCACGTTGGACGACACTGATCACTTATTATGGAAATCAAAAGCTGACGGAAGGCTGGCCTCGCAACAACCTGAAGGGTGTCCAACAATTCTTTGCTATTCAAAAGAGAAGGTGCATTGTCGACAGGGATGGATCTGAAGAGAAACTTAGGGGACCGATCATGGAAGCTAGAGGTCGTTAGATCAGCGTTGCTTATGAGACGATTGTGGTTGTGATCAGTGTTTACGAATGTGACTTGAGAACCAGCATGGTTGAGCAGCTCGGCTAGTTTCATCATGGGCTTGATATGCCCCTGTGCTGGGAAAGGCAACATCACTACGTGAGGAACATTTATTTGCTCCATTTGTGATGATATATATGTATCTTAATAGTTGTGGGTAGTAGAAACTATATATATATATATATAGGAAGAACTCAATGGAAGTTCTTCAAGTAAAATGATAATGCCTTGATTTGCTTTCACTCGGCTATTATTATGGTCAATTTCATTTGAAATTAACGATGGTAACATTCTTTCTCCTGGCTCGTGTCTCACATGACTCACATGACTCACATGGATGAGTATTTAAATATAATAGATGTTTTATAATGACCAGGATTGGCGGCATGTGCAAGGCACATATGTAATACTGTAATAGTATATATGGGTTCAGCTACTATATAAGTACTGTATAGTTGTTGGATTAGTTTACAGTTATTGGATTTCAATCTAATGGTCTACAAAAATAAAAAAAAAATGAAAATGAAAATTAATTAAAACTAAAACTAACTACCTCTTATTCACATAATTATCCAGCAACTATATATATACATGTCCAGTATAGTTGCTAGCTAGATCCCTATAGTATATATATTTTTAAGAAAATTATAATGTGCCTAAATTTTAATTAAAATTGAATAAATTAGCATCAAATGCAATAAAAATAGAGGAAATAGAGGGAAATAGCACCAAATTCCATTGGTTTTGTGGTAATATCACCAAGTTATTATAGTGTTGTGGAAATAGCACCAAAGTATGTGATCAACCAAAATTGCCCCTCACTTATTCCTTCTTCCTCACTCACTCTCTCTTTCTTCTTCTCTCTCTTTCTTCCTCTCTCCTTTTTTTTTTTTTTCAAAAACCTCCATTGATCCATCAATGGAGATCAAAACGACCTCTGTCGAAAGTGTCGATTCCCTTTGATGGAGATCAAAACGACCTCCGTTATTAAAAAAGTTCTGGAAATAAGTCTCGGGTGACCAGGAAATTAGTCTCGGATAGGTCACCCGAGACTTATTTCAAGCTATTTCCAACTACCCGAGACTTATTGCAAAATAACCGAGACTTATTTCCAGAATTTTTTTTATAACGGAGGTCGTTTCGAAGACCGTTTCGACGGAGGTAGACGGAGGTCGTTTTGATCTCCATTGATGGATCAATGGAGGTTTTTGAAAAAAAAAAAAAAAGGAGAGAGGAAGAAAGAGAGAGAGAATAAGAAAGAGAGAGAGAGAGGATGAAAGAATAAGTGAGGGGTAATTTTGGCAGATCACATACTTTGGTGATATTTCTACAAAATTTATTAAGTTGGTGACTTTTCCATAAATGGCTTTGGAAATAGTGCCATAAAAAAAATGCCTCAATGCAATAAAGTGGAAACAAAACGGAAACAACCACCCACTCTTCAATTCCTTCAAACTCTCAATTCAATACTAAACTTTTTTATTATTTTTTTTTCATTTTTGGATTATTTGATTAATTATTATGTAATTGATAGATTTTCCAACATTCCTTTTAATTTAACTTGAAAAATCTAGATTCTAACCAGCTCTAGATAATTTCAGAACATAACCGTAGGTAGGTATAAAGAAAAGAATTTAAGAATTTAAGAACATAACCGTATAAACTAAACCCTGACATAGAGCTTCTCGAAATTTAAGAATTTAAGAATTGTCCAGACTGTGTTTTCAAGCCTGAGAACTTAAGAATTTATCATTTGTGAAATTAATTGTGTGCGTTAATAACTTAAAATGGTTTATAAATTGTATTAAAATGAAAATATTCATTTAAATAAGGGTACTAATGACATTATGATAAGTGTTTATAGTAATATTTTAATTTTAAATTTTAGACATTGGTGTACTAATAAATATGAGTGTATTTATCATATTTATGAGTATCAATATCCGTACCCAATTTCAAATTAGTGTGTTACCCTTAATAGCATAAAACCTAATTCTTGAAGACAAATTTCTATTTTCTTTGTTTTCTTTTCTTCATTGCATTATTTGTCTCTTGAAACACAAAGCTCCAAATTCTTGAAGATTAATATTTTCTTCTTTGACTTTCTTGCTGATAATTCAACTTCTTCATATCCATTGTCATACTTCTATTTAAAAGGAAACATATGAATAAAATCACATGTAAGATAACCATGGTCAATTATATACAATTAGGATGAATGCAAATTATCAAGAGCTCAAATTCTATATACCCAAATAAAAACATGACACAATTTATAAGCAACTAATATATTCGTAAATACTAAAGTATAGACAATTAGACTCATACATCAACCGATCAACGTCCAAGTTTGAACATCAAAATAGGTTTAACAAAGGTAAACTAAAATAATATTTTAACCGTGCATGGTACTCTATAAATAAGTTTTGTCACTTGTTCTAAATCATTAATCAAATCCTATACAATGATTTAACTAAACAACTTTTTAAAGTAATCTTGATTATTGGATTACTTAAATATTTGATTGTCCAAAAAAAAAAAAAAAAAAAAAAAAAAGAAAGAGAAATAACAAATCAATTTCCTTTTATTATTAGGGCTAATTGGCACAGATACCCCCTGAACTATACCCGAATTTGCACCTTACCCCCTGAACTTTTTTTTTCGGCATTAAATCCCCTAAACTCAGCGAAATTTGCAATTGTTAACGGAAATCCAACGGAACCCTAATTCCGTTCAGGAAAATTACACTAAGCTCCCCTGATTATATATATAATTGTATTAAACCCCAAAAAATATAATAATATTACCCGAATACCCCTCTGACCAAATTTTAAAAATAAAAATTTAAAATTTAAAATTTAAATAATGGTTAAATAATAATAAAATTCAGAATTTTATTATAAAGACAATAAAATAAATATAGAAATGAAAAAATTAAATTGATTTAACAATTATTAAATTATCTTTTTTTTTTAAATATCCCTAAATATAAACCCATATAAATATTTAAATTATTAATGAAAAATAAAATAATGGTTAAATAATAATACAATCCCCTTTCAATAATAATAATAATAATAATAATAATAATAATAATAATAATAATAATAATAAAATTCTTATTTTTTTTATAAAGACAATTAAATAAATAGAGAAATGAAAAAAATCTCTATTTATTTAATTGTCTTTATAAAATAATAATAATAATAATAATAATAACAACAATAATAATAATAATAATTATTATTATAATTTAAAATTTAGAATTTAAATAATGGTTAAATAATAATAAAATTCTGAATTTTATTATAAAGATAATTAAATAAATAGAGAATGAAAAAAATAAATTGATTTAACAATTATTTAAATTATCTTTTTATTTAAATATCCCTAAATATAAAAACCTAGATAAATATATAAATTATTTAAGAAAAATAAAAATAATGGTTAAATAATAATACAATTCTCTTTCAAAAAAAAAAAAAAAAAAATACAAATCTGATTTTTTTAATAAAGAAAATAAAATTTTTAAAAATTAAAACATCTTTAAAATCTCAATCATCTATCTCATAGATAGACGGTGGAGAAATATTTATTAAAATAAATTCAAATAAAAAAAACATTTTTTGAAATAGATTGATTTATCTCAATTACAAAATAATTATAATAATACAAATACAAAATTTAAAAAATTGAACATCAATCCAATTAAAAGCACATATAGAAGAATTAAAAATTAATTTTTTTATTTTCTTTAGAGAAGGAAATTTTTTAAGGATTGGATGGAGAAATAGGTGTTCATTTAATTAGATGGATCGAAGTTCATTTAAAAATATTTATTCAAAATTTTTTATTTTAAGGATTTCTCTTCTCTATGTTTATTAAGTTAAAAAATTAATTTAAAAAACACATTTCACAAACCAATAAATGAAATCTAATTATTAAAAAAAATTAAAAAATAAATAAAAAGAAGAAGAAGAAGAACATTGATGGATCTTCATATCTTTACTAATGGAGAAACTTATTATTTTATTTTATTTTTTTGTAATTGAGATCAATCAATCTATTTAAATTTTTTTTTTTTTAAATTTGAATTTGTTTTAATAAATATTTCTTCACCATCCATCTATGAGATGGATGGTAAAGATTTTAAAGATGTTTTAATTTCTTAAAGATTTTATTTTATTTATAAAAAAAATAAGAATTGTATTATTATTATTATTATTATTATTATTGAAAGGGGATTGTATTATTATTTAACCATTATTTTATTTTTCTTAAATAATTTAAATATTTATATGGGTTTTATATTTAGTGACATTTAAATAAAAAAGATAATTTAATAATTGTTAAATCAATTTATTTTTTTCATTCTCTATTTATTTAATTATCTTTATAATAAAATTCAGAATTTTTTTTATTATTTAACCATTATTTAAATTCTAAATTTTAAATAATAATAATAATAATAATAATAATAATAATAATAATAATAATAATAATTATTATTATTATTATTATTATTATTTTATAAAGACAATTAAATAAATAGAGATTTTTTTCATTTCTCTATTTATTTAATTGTCTTTATAAAAAAAATAAGAATTTTATTATTATTATTATTATTATTATTATTATTATTATTATTGAAAGGGGATTGTATTATTATTTAACCATTATTTTATTTTTCTTTAATAATTTAAATATTTATATGGGTTTATATTTAGGGATATTTAAAAAAAAAAAAGATAATTTAATAATTATTAAATCAATTTAAATTTTTTCATTTCTATATTTATTTTATTGTCTTTATAATAAAATTCAGAATTTTATTATTATTTAACCATTATTTAAATTTTAAATTTTAAATTTTTATTTTTAAAATTTGGTCAGAGGGGTATTGGGGTAATATTATTATATTTTTTGGGGTTTAATACAATTATATATATAATCAGGGGAGCTTAGTGTAATTTTCCTGGACGGAATTAGGGTTCCGTTGGATTTCCGTTAATAATTGCAAATTTCGTTGAGTTTAGGGGTTTAATCCCGAAAAAAAAAGTTCAGGGGATAAGGTGCAAATTCGGGTATAGTTCAGGGGGTATTCGTGCCAATTAGCCTATTATTAGTGCTTGTGTGAATTATACATAACCTTGAAAAAGATAAATCACACTACACTCAACCTGAAAGGAAACATTATATAAGGGTTAATTGCACTAACTTACCCTTACTTTATTGGATCTAGCAAGATTTCAAAATGATGCTCTAAATTAACACAAACATCCATTGCCGTCAAGTCAATCCATTAACTTTAACGGTTGACTAATATTGACTTATGGAAAACCAAATATACCCTTGCCACGTTGTCTCAAACATAAAACATTTTTAATTATAAATTGAAAATTAAAATATTTATAAAAAAAGATAATATATCGGCCGCTTGATGGAGCTTCACCGCCAGTAGATTATCTTGTTTTTTAATAGAAAATTTTGATTTTTATTAAAAAAAAATATGTTTGAGATGATATGGTAAGGGTATATTTGGCTTTCTAAGGGTCAAAGTTAGTCAACCATTAAAGTTAACGGATTGACTTGATGGCATGAGGTGTTTGTGTTAATTTAGGGCATCTTTTGAAATCTTGCTAGATTTAATAAATTAAGGGTAGGTTAGTGCAATTAACCCATTATATAATAATTGAGCTGGAAAAAAAAAAAAAAAAACTCGCCACGTGTTGTCTAACAATATATAAAAATGTACAATAATGAGTAAATGCTAGCCGACGAATGAGGGCAATTTTAACATTTTACTGTAAGTGTTTAACTTTATTTAAGATCATTGAATTACAATTAAAATATTCACTTTAAAATCTATCCTCTCAAAGAAGATATATTTCCAAATTTATTCTAATTTGGTATAGTTTTTTTAATATATTTCTTATTTGAAACTGTTAAAAAAACTGGTTTAGGAAAAAAAAAAAAAAACATAATCACTTCTCTTACTGCAATTTTCATGAGATTGAACAATTGAATTTCTCTAACTCCTACCAAATCATTGTAAGAACTCTTTATTATTATTATTTTTTATCTAACTATTAATGTAGTGCTTAATAAATTTGTCTATCTATTAGTTAACTTACACAAAATTAATTAATTTTTTTGACATAAAAATATTATTCTTAAATAATTAATTGCATAATATATATATAAAAAAATAATTACTCACATAAATTTACCCTAAATTTTTCACCAGAATATTATTCAACTTATTTATGGATTGACTATTTTACGGAGAACCCATAGTATAATGAATCAATATTTCGTAGATGATTTTGAATGAGTCGATAT